>CAUPSL010000565.1:280000-282500 GCA_963514005.1 Raja brachyura | reverse complement strand
AGGGAGGTTTTTGAAGGGTGTGGAGCGGTTCGGGGTGATTTCGAGGATTTTAGAAGGAATTGGATGGGTTTAGAGGTGATAAAACGAATTTGGAGTAGTTTGTAGAGGTTTCATGTATTTTGGAGGTGATTACAGGTGTCAGAGGCATGTTGAGTTGTTTACAGTAGTTCTAAGGATATTGAAGGGGTTCGAAGAGGTTTGTGCGAGTTTTTATACGTGTTTAGAGATATTTAGCGGGCATTATTATTTTGCGGCTTTTTGAGGGCTTCAGAGTGCTTTACAGGGGTGTAAGTGTGTTTTAAGGGGTGTAATGTGGTTTAGTGTGGTTTATAAAGGTTTAGATGGGAATACAACCATAACGTTAGCCCTAACCCTAACACTAATCCTAACAGTAACCCTAACCCTTACCCTAACCCTAACCCTAAACCTAACCCTAATGCACGGTGTAATGTGGTTTAGAATGGTTTATACCTGTTTAGATGGGTATATTGATACAACGCTAACCATCACTCTAACCCTAACCCTAACTCTCACCCTATGCCTAAACCAAACTCTAACACTAACCCTATCCCTATCTCTAACCCTAACACTAATCCTAACAGTAACCCTAACCCTAATGCTCTTACCCTAACCCTAATCCTAACCCTAACCCTAACCCTAACCCTAACCCTAACCCTAATCCTAACGCTAAGGGCAAGTGCAAGGCAAATAGATTTGGGCAAGGGTGATGAAACCGTGGGCCGAGTACCAAGGGACAGTACATAGTGAAAGGTAATCCCCAGGGGAGATCAACAAGCACCAGAGGGCATTTGGTCCTACTGTCCGATAAATCACAATCACAATCTAACCCTAACCCTAACCCTAACACTAACCCTAACCCTAACCCTAACCCTAACCCTAACCCTAACCCTAACCCTAACCCTAATACAACCATAATGTTAACCCTAACCCTAACACTAATCCTAACATTAAACCTTACCCTAACCCTAACCCTAACCCTAACCCTAACCCTAACCCTAACACTAATCCTAACAGTAAACCTAACCCTAACCCTAACCCTAACCCTAACCCTAACCCTAACCCTAACCCTAACCCAAACCCTAACCCTAACCCTAACCCTAACCCTAACCCTAACCATAACCCTAACCCTTACCCTAACCCTAACCCTAACCCTAACCCCTAACCCTAACCCTAACCCTAACCCTAACCCTAACCCTAACCCTAACCCTAACCCTAAGGGCAAGTGCAAGGCAAATAGATTTGGACAAGGGTGATGAAACCGTGGGCCGAGTACCAAGTGACAGTACATAGTGAAAAGCAATCCCCAGGGGGAGATCAACAAGCACCAGAGGGCATTTGGTCCTACTGTCGGATAAATCACAACCTAACCCTAACCCTAACCCTAACCCTAACGCTAACCCTAACCCTAACCCTAACCCTAACCCTAATACAACCATAATGTTAACCCTATCCCTAACACTAATCCTAACAGTAACCCTAACCCTAACCCTAACCCTAACCCTACCCTAACCCTAACCCTAACCCTAACCCTAACACTAATCCTAACAGTAACCCTAACCCTAACCCTAACCCTAACCCAAATCCAAACCCTAACCCTGACACGAAATCTAACACTTCACCTAACCCTAAGTTTGGATGTACATCGATGGGATTAGAGGAGCGAATTAGAGAGGTTTAGGTGGTTTTAAAGGTGTTAGGAGTGGTTCGGGTGGTTTCGATGTATTTACAAGGGTTTCGATGGGTTTAGAGGGGTTTAACGAATTTGTAGTAGTTTGTAGCGATTTCATGGGTTTTAGAGGGGTTTACAACGGGCAGAGGAGTTTAGAGTTGTTTGCAATAGGTTTAAGTGTTTTGAAGGGTTTCGAAAAGGTTTGTGCGGATGTCTAAGGGTTTATTCGGGTCTAGAGATATTTAGCGCGCATTATTGTTTAGCGGCTTTTAGAGGGCTTCGGAGTGCGTTATGGGGGTGTAACTGGGTTTTACGGATTGTACTGTGGTTTAGACTGGATTGTAACGATTTAGATGGGTATACTACGAATTAGAGAGGTTTAGAGGGTCTTAAACGTGATTGGAGCGGTTTTACGGGATTCAGAGCAGTGTATAGTGGTTTAAAGGCTAGTAGGTGTTTGGAGGGCTTTAGAGCAGTGTAGTGCTGTTCGGAGTTGTGCGCAGGGATCTCGAGAGGTATAGAGTATTTAAACGGGTTCCGATTGAATTAGAGAGGTTTTTGAAGGGTGTGGAGCGGTTCGGGTGATTTCGAGGAGTTTAGAAGGAATTGGATGGGTTTAGAGGTGATAAAACGAATTTGGAGTGGTGTGTAGAGGTTCCATGTATTTTGGAGGAGATTAGAGGTGGCAGAGGCGTTTTGAGTTGTTTACAGTAGTTTTAAGGATATTGAAGGGGTTCGAAGAGTTTGTATGTGTTTACACGAGATTAGTGATATTTAGCGGGCATTATTATTTTGCGGATTTTTGAGGGC
>CAUPSL010000565.1:270000-275000 GCA_963514005.1 Raja brachyura | reverse complement strand
ATTTTTGTGGGCGTATACCCATCTAAACAGCTGTAAACCCTTCCAAGCCACCGTAAACACTTCAAAACACCTTAGCACCCATGTAAGCCACCCTAAAGCCGTCTAAACGCCGATATATAATGAAGCCTGCTAAACACCTAAACCCTCCTAGGTTTAGGTAATGAAGCCTCCTAAACCCACATCCTTCCAAACCGTTCCGATAACCTCTAAAATACTTACAACTTCTGTAAACACCTCTAAATCCCTCTAAACCCCTCTAAAATCCACCAAACCACTACAAAAAACAAAAAAAAATTTAAATCCCTCTAAACCATCCATACCCTTCTAAACACTTCAATACCACCCGAACAATTCCACACCCCTCCAAAACTTCTCGAAATCAGTAAAAGCTCGAGCCCCTCCACATCACTCAGAACAACACTTTACCGCTCTAAACCTCTAGTGTTAGGGTTAGGGTTATCGTTATGGTTGCGGTTGCATACCCCTCTAAACCGCTGAAAACCCTTCTGTACACTAACCGCTCTAAAACCCACCAAACGACTACAAAGAACTCCCAATTCTTTAAACGACTCTAAACCACTCCAAACGCTTCTAAACACCTCGAAACCACCGAAACCACACCCACAAACGTCCAAAAAGTCTCTGAATCAATCGAAGCCCATGTAAACACTCTAAATCTCTCGAAGACCCTCCAAATCACTCCGAACAACATTCTCCCGCTCGAAACCCCTCCAAATACCTTTAAAAACCTTCCAGCCTTTAAATCACGTGAGTTAGGGTTAGGGTTAAGGTTCGGGTTACGGTTAGGTTTACCGTTGAGTTTCGGGTTAGGGTTGGGTTAGGGTTATGGTTAGGGTTAGGTTTAGGGTTAGGGATAGGGTTAGGTTTAGGGTCATCGTTAGGGTTAGGGTTAGTGTGTGGGTTAGTGTTAGGGTTAGAGTTAGTGTTAGGGTTAGGGTTAGCTTTAGGGTTTGGGTTCGGGTTAAGGTTCGAGTTGGGATTGGGGTTCGGGTTAGGGTTAGGGTTCTGGTTAGGGTTAAGTTTAGCGTTATGTTTGTGGGTGCATACCCCTCTCTATCGCTGTAAAATCCTCTAAACCACTGTACACATCTCAAAACACCTTTCCACCCCTGCAACCCATCATCCTAACGCTGCTATATAATAAAGTTTGCTAAACGTCTCTAAACATTAGGGTTAGGATTAGGGTTCGTGTTCGGATTCGTGTTCGGTTTAGGGTTATGATTGTGGGTGCATATCCCTCTCAATCGCTGTAACCCTAGCCCTCACACTAACCCTAACCCAAACACTAACACTAACCCTAACCCTAACCCTCACCCTAACCGTAACCCTAACCGTAACCGTAACCCTAACCCTAACCTTAACCCTTACTGTAACCCTAACCCTAACCCAAACCCTAACCCTAACCCGAACCCTAACCCTAACCTTAACCCTAACCCTGACCCAAGCCCTAACCCTAACCCTAGCCCTAACCCTAACCCTAACACTAACACTAACCTTAACCCTAACCCTAACCCTAACCCTAATGCATGGTGTAATGTAGTTTAGAATGGTTTATAGTGGTTTAGATGGGTATACTAATGCAACCCAGCACTAAACCTAACCCTAACCCTAACCCTAACCCTAACTCTAACCCTGAACATAACGCTAACCCTAACCCTAATACAACCACACGCATCACGCAAACCTTGTCACTAACACAAACACTACCCCAAAATCTAAATCTAACCCTAAACCTAACCCTAACCCTAATACACGGTGTAATGTGGTTTAGAATGGTTTATAGCGGTTTAGATGGGTATACTAATACAACGTTATCCCTCACTCTAACCCTAACCCTAAACCTAACCCTAACCCTAACCCTCACACAAACCCTAACCCTATCCCTAACCCTAAACCTAACCCTCACCCTAACGCTAACCCTAACCCTAATCCTAACAGTAACCCTAACCCTATCCCTAACCCTATCCGCAAACCTAACCCTAACCCTAACCCTAACCCTAACCCTAACCCTAACCCTAACCCTAACCCTGACCCTAACCCCAACCCTAACCCTAACCCTAACCCGAATCCTAGTCCTAACCCTAAACCTAACCCTAACCCTACACCTAACCCTAACCCTAACCCTAACGCTAACACTAACCCTAAACCTAACCCTAACCCTACCCCTAACCCTAAACCTAACCCTAACCGTAAACCTAACCCTAGCCCTCACCCTTACCCTAACCCTAATGCACGGTGTAATGTGGTTTAGGGTGGTATACAGCGGCTTAGATGGGTATACTAATACAAACCTAACCCTAACCCTAACCCTAACTCTAACCCTAACCCTAACCCTAACCCTAAGGGGTTTAGAGGTGTTAAACGAATTTGGAGTAGTCTGTAGAGGTATCATGTATGTTGGAGGGGTTTAGAGGTGGTAGAGGCATTTTGAGGTGTGAACAGAATTTTTAAGGGTTTTGAAGGGGTTCGATGAGGTTTGTGCGGGTTTCTGAGGGTTTAGAGATATTTAGCGGGCATTATTATTTTGCGGCTTGTTGAGGGCTTCAGAGTGCATTGCAGGCTGTAAGTGGGGTGTACTGTTGTTTAGAGTGGTTTATAGAGGTTTAGATCGAATACAACCACAATCATAACGTTAACCATAATCCTAACACTAATCCTAACAGTAACCCTAACCTTACCCTAACCCTAACCCTAACCCTAACCCTAACCCTAAACCTAACCTTGGATGTGCATCGATGGTATTAGAGGAGAGAATTAGAGAGGTTTAGAGGGTGTTTAAGGTGTTTGGAGCGGTTTTACGGGTTTTAGAGCGCGTTTTAGTGTTTAAAGACTAATAGGTGTTTGGAGGGGTTTAGAGCAGTAAAGTGCTGTTGGGAGTTGTAAGCAGGGATCTCGAAAGCTATAGAGTGTTTAAACAGGTTTCGATTGATTTACGGTGGTTTTGGATGTGTGTGCAGCGGTTCGGGTGGTTTCGAGGTATTTACAAGGTTTTGGATGGGTTTAGAGGGGTTTAAAGAATTTGGAGTAGTTTGTAGAGGTTTCATGGGTTTTAGAGGGTTTTAGCGCGGGCAGATAAATTTAGAGTTTTTTGCAGTAGTTTTAAGGGTTTTGAAGGGATTGGAAGAGGTTTGTTCGGATTTCTAAGGGTTTATACGGGTTTAGAGATATTTAGCGGGCATTATTGTTTAGCGGCTTTTAGAGGGCTTCGGAGTGCGTTATGGGGGTGTAAGTGTGTATTAAGGTGAGTAATGTGGTTTAGACTGGATTGGAACGGTTAAGGTAGGTTTACAACCACACCCCTAACCCTAACCGTAACCCTAACCCTAACCCTCACCCTAACACAAACCCAACCCTACCCTAACCCTAACCCTAACCCTAACCCTAACCCTAACCCTAACCCTAACCCTAACCCTAACCCAAAAGGGGATTAGAGGAGCGAATTAGATAGGTTTAGAGGATTTTAAAGGTGATTGGATCGGTTTTACAAGATTTAGAGCGGTGTTTAGTGGTTTAAAGGCTAGTCGGTGTTTGCAGGGGATTAGAGCAGTATAGTGCTGTTCGGAGTTGTGTGCAGGGATCTCGACAGCTATAGTGTTTAAACGGGTTTCAACTGATTTAGGCAGGTTTTGAAGGGTGTGGCTCAGGTGATTAGAAGGGTTTGGATGGGTTTAGAGGGGTTTAACGAATTTGGAGTCGTTTGTAGAGGGGTATTTTGGAGGGGTTTAGAGGTGGCATAGGAATGTCAAGATGTTTACACTTGTTTAATGGGTTTTGAAGGGGTTCGAAGTGTTTTTTTGCGGTTTTCTAAGGGTTTATACGAGTTTAGAGATATTTAGCGGGCATTATTATCTTGCGGCTTTTAGTGGGCATCAGAGTGCTTCAGAGTGCGTTACAGGCGCGTTGGTGTGTTTTTAGGGGTGTACTGTGGTTTATAGCGGTTTAGATGCGTATACAACCACAACCATAACCCTAACCCTGACGCTAACACTCATCCTAACCCTAACCCTAACCCTAAGCCTGACCTTACCCTAACCGTAACCCTAATACAACGACACCCATCACGCAAACCCTGTCACTAACACAAACACTAACACTAAACCTAAATTCCGTAAAACTAAACATCTCTAAACCCGTCTATATACATCTAAACTTAGGGTTAGGGTTAGGTTTAGGGTTGGGTTTCGGGTTAGGGTTAGGGTTTGGGTTAGGGTTACGGTTAGGGTTAGGGTTAGGCTAAATCCATCTAACCCCTCTAAAACCACTTCAAACAACTCCCAATTCTTTAAACGACTCTAAACCAATCCAAACCCCTCTGAACACCTTGAAACCACCCGAACCACACAAAATACCTCCAAAAACTATCTAAACCAATCGAAACCCATGAAAACTCTCTAAACCTCTCGGAACCCCTCCAAATCACTCCGAGCAGCACTTTGTCATTCGAAACCCCTCCAACTATCTTTTAAATCCTTCTAGCCTTTGAGGTTAGGGTTAGGGTTTCGGTGAGGGTTAGGGTTGGGTTTCCGGTTAGGGTTAGGGCAGGGGTTATTTTTGTGGGCGTATACCCATCTAAACAGCTGTAAACCCTTCCAAGCCACCGTAAACACTTCAAAACACCTTAGCACCCATGTAAGCCACCCTAAAGCCGTCTAAACGCCGATATATAATGAAGCCTGCTAAACACCTAAACCCTCCTAGGTTTAGGTAATGAAGTCTCCTAAACCCACATCCTTCCAAACCGTTCCGATAACCTCTAAAATACTTACAACTTCTGTAAACACCTCTAAATCCCTCTAAACCCCTCTAAAATCCACCAAACCACTACAAAAAACAAAAAAAAATTTAAATCCCTCTAAACCATCCATACCCTTCTAAACACTTCAATACCACCCGAACAATTCCACACCCCTCCAAAACTTCTCGAAGTCAGTAAAAACTCGAGCCCCTCCACATCACTCAGAACAACACTTTACCGCTCT